>CAXKVY010000250.1:0-14768 GCA_964058915.1 Tetropium fuscum | reverse complement strand
GAAACACAAATAATTTTTTTTGTACGCTATGCGTGTGCTTGCAACAAAAAAATCGCTATTTCCATCGTATAGCGTATGAAGAAACGAATAGAAATCTTTTTGAATATTTAAGATCGGTCAATATTCAAAGAAGTAATAAACGTTGAAAAAAACGTTTTTCCCCTCTCCCCCCTCTCCTAATTATCCCACCACCCCCAGATTACGGCCACATAATTCCTTCATAATAGCTCTTCCACGAAAAAAACTTTCACCGTATTATATTTGAGCAAATATAACACTTATTATGATTAATAATAGGTTAGTCAATTTTAATCGGTTTTAACTCGGGCTATTACCGATGATAATCATAACACTAGTTATATTATCCCCGATAATACACGATTATACGTAGAGTAGCTGTACCAATAAGAAATTAGAATTCATAAAACATAAAAATAAAACCGACAGGTTATTTCTGGATGGTGAATCGAAACTGGAAAAACCCAAAAACCCTTGGCTGGTACAAAAATATCCTAAAAAAAACACTGCAACACCAACAGTGATGTCGGAATGTCAAGCACTTCGACAACCAGTAATATTGACGTTTCCAGCGCAAATGAAAAGAGCGTACGATATAATTACCGTAGTTTTTATTGTACTATATGTATTTAAATTAATAAACTGTTTCTTCTGTTACAATTTACTTAAAATATAATCTTATCAAACACAATTCCTACGTCAAAATAACAGAGGTTATACATCTTAAACTTCCTGCACAATTACAAATCGTGTCAGTTTCACATGACAAACTGCCAAACCGACACTTTTATAATTGGGCAACAAATTATAGATGTATAACCGATTATTTTAAAGTACTAATAGTATTACGACTGATAATGCTGGTACAAGCTCATCTCTGAAAATATCTGCCCATTAAGATTATCTAAAAATACAGGTTTCACTAGAGGATTATTGATTATGACTACCTAAGCGTTGACATTTTGTGAATATTGGGTGTGATTAGTTCGAAATGGTACCAAATACGCCTCGTGAGGCACTCCGGAATCTTCGAAGAGGGACCAAATACGTCCTTGAGCCACCCCGGAACCTGCGGTGTATAATAATTCCAAGAAAATATGTGTGAACTTAATTTAGATAATGAACTTAATCCATTAATATTATTTTAGGAAAACATAATTTCTGAGATTATAACGTGATTGATAGTTAGTTTAGAATAGTCCGTACTAGCCAAAAAAATCATCCATATTGAGCTGATAAATTCATAAACGCTGATAGGAGAAAGTTTATATTTCTGGTTAGGATGTAGTTTATTACACGAATTTGTATAACATATTGTCTCCTGTCTCCGTAGAAAAAATATTCGGGAAAACGTGACGCTCGAAGAGCGTGCGAACCAATAACACACTATATTGCCCAAAGGCCTGTTCAAATCGATAATCTAATACCGATAGAATAAAAAAATGTTGCAAGGCTATATTCCTTTCCAATGTTTCTCAACTTTATCTGTATTTCCCAAAGGAAGGCTTTGAACTTTTTATCCAACTTAAAGTCTTTATAGTGTAATATCAGCACTTCATACGTATATATCGGTATGTCCCATGCTTCTGCCCGTAAAGTAAATACTGCTTGTTTAAGCGTACCTATCCGTTGGAGCAAATATTTTTGTTACATCTGAAACACTTTTTGTTACAACGATCTCAGAAAGTTCTGTTTCGTGGAGCTTAAAACTGATTATATATAAAGGGTGGGTATTCCACGACAAATATGAATTTCGTCTTTAGTACACACCCTTAGTCACAGACTTAAGAATAACAAAATTTATAAATGAACATTACGTTACGCAGTAGTCTATGGAATTGGAACATTTTCCCTTGCTAGATGAGCTAGTTCTGATTTTTTTTATGTTGTGTATAATGAATTGGTAATGACAAATCCAAGTTTTCCACCTTGAAAGCCCTCTGGATCATTATTAAAAACTTGAAAAACTATTATATTTTCGGAATTTTTCTGTTTTGTAAATTTTGAATACCAAAGACCTGTGTTACGCCAAAAGTCATTTTGTACACTTTTTAAGTAGACTAAATTTGCAACAAAACAAGACTAATTTGGTCCATGTAGACCTGATAGTTCCTGAGATACAACTGTTAAAAGTTGTTGAGATAAGTAGCAAATATTAGAAGGGTTTGTAAATTATATTTTTTTTTATATTTAAAAGTTATGGAGTGTTATGAAACACCTCATTGTATGTAATGTACAGTATGTGAGGGAAAAAATTGTGCATCGATAAATGATTGAAAATGATAAATTTTATTTCTTGTACATCTTTGATGGTACAGGCTGGTCCTCTAAATCTACAGCACACCTTTTGGGGGCAGCTTGCTTCGGTAGCATTTCTTTATGGACCTGCTTAGGCAGGTCAAAATCGTCATCTGAAGGTCACCGATGACGACACATCGAGGAATAGTGCCATTCCCGGCTATGCTTCGTGCGTGAAGGAATTCGTCCAGCAGGTGACATCTGGGTTTGGGTTAAAGATAATGTTGTTCTTTGGCCCGTTTGTTGAAAGGGTGTGGTTGATAAACAATTCATATTTTAGATTTATAGAAATCAACATAGACCAACCTGGTGTTATTTATTTGTGGTAAAGGTTGAGAAAAACAAAAATTTAATGGTTTTTCAAATATTTAACAATGATCCGGAGGGCTTCCAAGCTGAAAATTTTTGTGGGAAAGTTGTTGTCGAAAATCGGTGGGTACCTTGCACTTTGTGGTTAAAGCATCATACTATGCAAAGTTGTTGTAGAAACCAAATGGAGTCGATGTAGACGTGTAGCCACGATCGGACCCCCGGCGAACAATGTACTACTGGAAGAGTCCACCGATGGTATTGGTGCGATCACGAACATGAGGCGCGTATTTCACGAAAGTTTGGATTGAACATCGCATTAATTTGCTTTAACAAATCATTTAGGCTACTTCGTAGGCTTAAGTAAGGGTCTGAGAAATAGCAGTAATTTTATGGGATAAATAACGAAAAGGATATTTAAATTTGTATTTTTTTATCTCGCCGCGCCTAAGAGTTTACATTTTTTTTCCCGCAGATATAAACCTCTGTGCTGGGAAGCTTATTGTTAAGAGAGCTGCATCGATTTGAGATGCACTTTATTTTACATTTGCAACGCAAGCTCTAGACATCCTTCGGCAGCTATTGGAGGTTCTGGTCAAAGGGACTTCCAAGTGTTTTCTCCTTTTATCCATGCCATTTCTGACTGACTTGGAATAAATTGCTGTAGTTTTAGGCTCTAGTTTCAGGCTCACAACCAGTTACGAAAAGTAAAATATTACGCAACTGGTTGTGTAAAGTTCATTTCATAGTAGGTTATTTAGATCTGACAAGCTATGAAAGTGACGAGCTGTCACACCGTTACGATCTACTGGTTTTTAAACGTATAAAATTCACAGTTTTCTTCTCATAAAATACAAAATTGGTGAAAATTAGAAAAAATCTTGTATGAAACACGTTGGGAAACACTATTTTGTGTAACTCGCATCCTTTTGCGGAACTCGCTAGCGCTCGTTTTTCGTACTTTCTCTCGTCGTTTCTCGCTCGATAGCGTACTTCTCAACTGATTACATAATGCTATTCTACGTTCATGCAAAAAAATTTTTTAATTTAGGTGGCATTAATGTCATGACGTTAGGTCATCATGATCTTTATGTCAATACAGTAGTAGAATGACAGATGTGTGCCATCAAAATTTTATTGCACTAGTGCAATAAAGAACCAGTTTTTCTTTTCAATAATTCAATAAAGTTGTTTTTTGCATGAAGGTAGAAAAAAGTAATTTATCCCAAAGATTAAATACCCCGTTCCACCGATAGAGTATTATTCACATTAATATAGTTGAACGATAACTTTCATTAAACCGAGTGTGAAATATAGCTTTCAATTTAAAGTTAATCGTCAGTATTTCATATGATCAGAGAAACTTATTGAACTGGAACCTTGGGAAAAATCGAATGCGGTTAGTACGTTCATAATCTTAAGGGATTCATATCAAATGTCAAATAAATGGGGTTGTTAAACTTTTTATTACACAGTTCCTCACTAAATATATCATAGAAGCGGTCGCTGGAGCAGCCTGGAGATTCTCGCTATATTGAGAGAATAATTTTTTCAATACTTCACAGATTCTAGCTGCCTCGATACTAAAATTTAATATTTTAAATTATTTGCTGCTGATTAGATAGCCAAATGCAATCAATGGATAGATTATTTTTTTTACACTAGCTATTTGGCAGCAATTGGAAATAATGTATTGTCGCTTCCGAAGCGTCAGTTAACCTAACCTAACCGGCAAAAAGCCGTTTGAAAAGGGATCTCAGCGTTCCTTTCGGCGAAATCGATGTACGCCATGTTTATTAATTTGTGTTTCGTCTTTTTCCCACTCTAATATCCTTTTCTAGATGCTTGGAGCAATAATTCACATACATTTGAGGACATAGGATATTATTCCTCTATCTTTTTTATGCTCGAAGATTATAGCAATTTGAATACTCATTTGACCTTGACACTAAGTGACGTCACACAGCCTGGAATTTAGTTGGCCGCATTATTTGTGAGAACGCCTAAATAGCCCATGCCCACAGCTGTAGTTGTTTACGGTTAGTTGTGTGGTTATGTTTTGTGCGTTCCTGTGAGAATTGTGTTTTGCTTTGTTTCTGTACATTATTATGAAAAATGGAGCCAGAATTTTCTAAAGAAAGTGTAGAAAATCTGCCGACAGTTGATTTCAGCACGGTGGATGAGTTTGACATATTAAATTTGGATTATTTATCAGCAGTCTCATATCATAAGTCTCAACAAAGTCAATTTTAACGTCAACTGTCAAAAATCAGGGAACTTGGAATTTTGAAATATAGTACTAATACACTGTTGTGTCATGTTCAATGTGATAGGCTCTGTGACGTCACTAAGGAAGGATACGTGACATCATGTTGTATAAGAGCGCGTTTTATTTCGCACTTTTGAAAAAATGACATAAATAATGCTCAAAAAAAATTTAAAAGACGGCGGATTTTTTTTTATAAAACCGTATCACATAAAGCAATAAAAAAATGCAGTGAATATATATAATTACTTATAAGATATAATTATATTTTGGTATTGGTTTCTTTATTATATCGCCCTGTGTAATTTGAGTAAACGTTCGGAACTATTATTTATTACAATCATAAAGAACATAACCTAGTTTAACGAAAAAAATTATATACCTATTTCTCCAAGATTATTCAATTCCCTTACGATGCATAATATACTCGACGGTTTATTTCGCACATATCACCTTCGTATCAATAAACTTCTCCGTAACTCAGAAATTTTACAACCGTTGGAGAGCGCCGAACTCATTTAATTGAAATACTGAAAGGCCGATTAGTACACGATAGTTATTTGCTTCGCATAGTTACTGCCCGTCCATCACCAGCGCTTTCCAATTCATATAAGCAGTATTTCAAGCGCAAGTCTCTCGTAATGGCAAAGAAATGTTAAGGATATATATTTAGTCGAGATAATGAAGCGGAAAAATCGTTGGAATTTCTTAATCCTTCAGAACAGTAGCGATTTTCATGATATTTTTTAAATGTTTGTTTTTATATGTTATTTAAAATAGGAAACATTTTGGTGGTGACAGTGTAGGAATACCAAGAATACCTTCTTTGTAAAGTATCTACTTCTCCACTTTGATTTTCAACCATAAAAGATTCAGCTGCTGAACGTAACTTGTTTTCGTAATCGAAAATGTTAACAAACTTATTTTTACATTTTATATAAACAACCGATGTGGTATCACACGTGAAGGCATGCAAAGTTGGTTTAAATTAGTTAGTTAGTCTTGGTGGTTTTAAATACAATTAATTCTTTATCGTCTGGTAATAAAGCCATCAATAACACTAACGCATCATCAGGATAACGTCCTTTGCTACACCAGCTACACAAGGAAAGAAGCAATCTTACTTTTCGTTAGTTCTCTTTAAAGGTAGATAAATAAATAATCAATTAAAGTATTTGTTATCTATATCTACGATTTCGCTAAGAAACTTTACTTCCATCATTATGATATCCATCAAAAACAACTTTAACATTGGTGTAATATTTCAGAGATTCAATGGCCAAGACCAAGACAGCGGACTTGTTTTAACTGCGAAAAACTAAGACATTCACATTCAAAACTATTCTAGTATACCATCTCGATATGTGAAGTAACACGTGACATACATATCTCTAGAATTCGAAAACATGTCTCAGTTGCCCATAGCAGGGGATAGTTATTGAAAAATTTCCATGAAATCGGAGACAAGAAAAAACCGCTTTACCAGTGCCAGGATCAGAATCAGCTGTTTATAATAATATAATCTTCGAAAGCGATTGTGTCTGAAATGAGATCATTCGTATCGTATGGTTGTACCTGAGTAGACGTTGAAATAGTGCTCCTATTACTTTTATTGTTTTCGCTGTATTTTTTGCCCATTAGCTTGTGAAGGCGAAATTTTGTGAATAAGTTGTATGTGCATAGTGCATTATCTCCATTGACTTTGATATCGGCCTGTTAGTCAAAATAATTTTGTTGATACCTGTTAGCCGGTCCTCTAGTGGTAGTCATGTTGACTCGTGGTATTGGCAACAAATCCAAAATAGACAACACGGAACAGCTTATAAACAAAGTATGTATGAATTTTGCTAATCAACTCAACAAAAGACTTGATAAATTTGAGGCTATACTCGACTCTAAGTTGAAAGAAGTAAATGATTCCTCCAAGTTGTACTTATCGAGTGGGCAAATCTGGCCTTATTATATCTAGAACGATTTTCATCCAGTTCCTTGGTAACATTAAAAGGAACAGATATATAGTGCTACAAAATTATTGAAAAGCACCAACGTATCGCTGTATAAATACTTAACGTGCTACACGGTACCATCTCTTGTCTTTAGCTAAAAAAAGAAGCACGGAAAGAACTGGGAAGAACTTATAGGGAGGGAAAATATTTGTCTGGTGGGCGCGTGAAAACAAAAGTCGCTTAATTAACTCGGAAGCCGACTTGTAAATAATGCCAATGCTCACTGCTCACTGCTTTATCGTACTGGTAATATTATTCTTAGCAGTAGAACGTGTGCTGGTGAAAAAATTGGTTGCTGGTCCCTTGTTTACATTTTTTGTTGTAGCTAATTTAATTATTACACTATTATTTACGCTTCTTGTTACATTTTTACTGGGGGTTCTATAAAATGTATACAATACGGAATGGTCAGCTCTTTTTTGAGTTTCTCGCATTTTAATATTCTTTCTTTAGGTAGCAAATATAATATATTTATTGAATTTATTACAGATGAGGATTTTGACATCATAGGACTATATGAGACTTGGCTTAACACAAGTGTTCTAGATGCTGGTTTTTCGATTGCTGGTTACAACCTGGTAAGAAGGGATCGCGGTACTAGTGGTGGGGGAGTTGCTTTTTATATTAGGAATGTCCTTTAGAACAACTCTGGCTTAGCCTGAAAATTGGTGGGAAAAAATAAGTGTTGGGTCTATATACACTTATACAGGTCGCCTAAGTCTAATGTTCTGGACTGTATAAATATTCTAGAAAATATACTAACTACTATTATTCCAGACTTTGATTATATTGTTTTCGGTAGTGACTTTAACATAGATTTCCTGAATGCTAATAGTCCCGCCTTAAAACTTTTAAATAGCTTTTTAAATAATTATGGGTTTAAGCAAATTATTACCGAACCAACTTGCGTTACTGCAACTTCGACTTTAATTGACATTATTGTTACATCATCAAATTAATTGTGTTCTAATATTGATGTTATTAGAATGGACAATATATCTGATCATCGATTAGTTACTTGCAAGTTGAAAATCAAGAAAGAACGCCGATCTGTATTATATATAAAAACATACAGATACTTTTCTCCATTTGCTTTCAACTGGGACCATACCTTAGCTAATATTGATCAAATCGTTGATTTTCTGGACACCAACATATGCAATATTTTCGTCATCTATGCTCCCCTTAAAACATATCGGATATCACAACCAACAGCGCCTTGGTTGAGCGATAATTTAAAGCTCATGATCAAGTTAAAAAAGAAGGCATATTCTAAATATAAGCGTTTAAAGACGGATGGGCGTGAAATGAGTATAAGGAGCTGAGAAACCTACTTAACTATTAACTATTCAATTAAATCGGAAAAAGGGCTTTTTTACACCACATTTAAAACCGATGCAAAAATTTTTTGATAATTAGTGAGAACCCTAAATATTAATTCCCTTGGAGATACTATTTCGGCGGTAACAATAGGCAAATCTGAAGATTTTCTTGCCAATTTTGCCAATTTAGTCCCACGCGTTCCACCTAATGACAGCAATATAATTCTGAATAATTAAGTAGATAAAAAGTATTGCGTCGGCGGTAACGAATTTGCGAAGATTTAAGTACCTTAAATATTGTCAGTCGCATCAATACGCTCATGATACTCAGGTATATTTTCAGGTTTTGCAACCTTACACTTGGCTCTGACGAAAATAATATATAATACTGATTTAGACACTATTTCTTAAGCCTCTTTAGCTCACAAGCTTGTGTTAAATCAGTCTAAAACTGAATTGTCAGTTTTCGGAATCAAGAAAGATCTTGTTATTCGCGACCGTGACTTCCCAGTGAAAGCTGTAAGAATTTGGGTTTATGGATGGACACCTCTCTTCGATTTTCTAAACACGTAAGTAATCTTATACAAAAATCATTTGCCAAAGTTAAGGTGTTATACATGCACAGATACAACCTTAGTACCGAGGTTGAGCTAAAACTGTGTGACTCCTTAATATTATCCACTTTATCATACTGTGATATTGTATATTGGCCTGTCTTACTGTGTAATGACAAAGAAAGCCTGCAGATTCAAAATGCATGTTTGAGGTACATTTATAATTGGCAAAAATTTGATCATATCTCACTGAGTTTCCAGTCTTCCAAGTGGTTAAACCTGAGTGAAAGATTTAAATTGCGCTTATCTTGTATGGTATTTCAAATTTCGAAAAACAGTAAAACTAAATATGTAGTCTCCGAGATAGTAAAACATTCTGATATACATGGACGCTCAACACGGTATTACCCTCAACATAGAACAACTCAGTTTCAGCGGTCGTTTAGTTATAATGGTAGTGAGATTACAGTGCTATTTTATGTTGTAAAAACTGAATTTTCATCAGAACTTTTAACTCAACAACTACAGTTATCAATATAAAAAAAATCCTTTGTAATAAATACAGTGAAAACTTACTATAAATACTATACTTACTATAAAAACTATAAATACCACGATTATTGTTTAAACAATTTAAGAACTTATGTGGTCTCACCAAAAATAACATAGAAAATCGGACCTGTTATTGATGATTAAGAGTGAAAGCTTCAATATTATCAAAGCTTCAATATTCAGTAAAGCCTGAAACCAGAACTAATGTCGGCATGAAGCCTTTGAGTGCTTATTAACTAAATGAGCCTGGATGAATAATTTGGAGTTAAAAAGTTTTAAAATTGCAAAAAAAATTATATAATGTAGTTGTAATGACTTTTATAAAGGATTCGTTTATTTGCAAGTTAGGTAATTATTCTATAAATTGTATTTTAATTTTAATAGATCCTTATTCGCGCTTAAACAATGCCAGTTATGATAATACTGTTAACAGCATACCAGAGATATGCATCTTAAATACGTTAAAGACCAACATTATTGTTACCGAAAGCGTTTACCAAAATTAGAATTTTATTACCGTCCAATGAATCGGAAGCTTTTACCATTTATAGCAGCCGAGAAGTAACGAATTGAACACAGAACAACTTTTTCATCAACTGGAAAACTTTTTTATATCTACCATAAATTACGAGTTAATCTTATTAAACTAGAGCTATTTTTGGGGCTGACTTGTCGATTTATTTCATAGATAATGAGTTTCTCCCCAGTCTTAATATTTAACTAATAGAGTTTAAGTTCATTAATAAAATATCTTTAATATAAACTGAAGCAAATACATCGAAAGCGTCCTTATTTTTACAAGCTTTTTACAACCCTTTATTTAATTTGCTATGTATATATTATGTTCTATGTATGTTTGTTCGGGTCAAATCTTGCAACTGAATTTTAAAGTAGTTATCCTCAACCGATTGAGCTGAAATTAGCTAGTGACGTCATTCTAACTCCAATATGGCGGATTCTCAACAATTTATTACATATATATATATATATATATATATATATATATATATATATATATATATATATATATATATATATATATATACATATATATATATATATATATATATATATATATATATATATATATATATATATATATATATATATATATATATATATATATATATATATATATATATATATATATATATATATATATATATATATATATATATATATATATTGTGAAAGACTGCATAGGTATGTGTATTTGTTACTCCGCTCTGCTGTATATTTAAGTTACCTGTAAAAAGGTGGTCCTTTTCAGATTAGTGGAAAAACTTTAATTAGTAATTACAGACCCATTTCTGTAAAATGTCGGTAAATTACTTGACTTTTACTGAATGACTGAATTTACTGAATTCAATATTTCAGCTCAACAATTTCTTTATTCTTACTTGAGACAAAGAGAAAAATATGTAGTTATAATGGTTATAGTATAGTGTACAGTATAGTATAGTTATATTATAGTGTATAGTATAGTAAAGTTATAATGTAGTTAGAATGGTTATAGTTCTTGTAATTATTTGGCCACATCTGGAGTTCCCCAGCGGTCAAATCTAGGACCGTTTCCATTTTTATTATTAATAGAAGATTTAAGCGAAGTTGACAAAAAAAATCATAACTTTGCCGACGGCGCATGTAGGGAGAAAAAAATTTAGAGTTGTGGGTTGTAGACAGGGCCTGAAGAGGCCTGAGAATATATATATATATATATATATATATATATATATATATATATATATATATATATATATATATATATATATTAGCTTTGAAATTCTTTGCTATTCATATTTATTTTGTGAAAAGTAATCTTGGGTTTGTAGCATTTCATTACATAGAAATAAGCAACTAGACGAATAAGAAAGAAAACACACTTACCAGTACTATATCTGGACACACATACGGAAATGAATCACTATGCATATGAAAACGAACCACTTAGAAGTTGTACAAGTTCTTTCACCTTTCTTGAGGATCTTCAGAGCAGTATACGATTTATTTCATTGATCATTCATACTTGAATTTAAATTACCAATACACCAACACTTGCAGTGACGTTTTATGACATTAGTTTTTGACGGAACTCATTCTTAGAATACACAAACCTAGTCTACTATTTATATTTGTTCTATTTGAACATATTATATATAAAAGCATTAGGCATACAGTTATCCAGAAGATGTTAAACTTTAAAATGCATAAAATCTTGTTGAACCTATTGAAAAACAACTACTTTTTCCAACTATATGCGGGAAAATATTGAATTATATATACAATAGAGTTCTGAAGCATTCAAAGAGGGAGAACTCAATTGAGAACTCTATTGTATATATAATTCAATATTTTCCCGCATATAGTTGGAAAAAGTAGTTGTTTTTCAATAGGTTCAACAAGATTTTATGCATTTTAAAGTTTAACATCTTCTGGATAACTGTATGCCTAATGCTTTTATATATAATATGTTCAAATAGAACAAATATAAATAGTAGACTAGGTTTGTGTATTCTAAGAATGAGTTCCGTCAAAAACTAATGTCATAAAACGTCACTGCAAATGTTGGTGTATTGGTAATTTAAATTCAAGTATGAATGATCAATGAAATAAATCGTATACTGCTCTGAAAATCCTCAAGAAAGGTGAAAGAACTTGTACAACTTCTAAGTGGTTCGTTTTCATATGCATAGTGATTCATTTCCGTATGTGTGTCCAGATATAGTACTGGTAAGTGTGTTTTCTTTCTTATTCGTCTAGTTGCTTATTTCTATGTAATGAAATGCTACAAACCCAAGATTACTTTTCACAAAATATATATATATATATATATATATATATATATATATATATATATATATATATATATATATATATATATATATATATATATATATATATATTATATATATATATATATATATATATATATATATATATATATATATATATATATATATATATATATATATATATATATATTTTTTTTTTTTTTTTCTTAATGTTCTTTCATTTTATTTTTTTTGGTTTTCATGAATACATGTTCATGTATTCATGTATACATGTTCATGTATTTTAAAAGGTCAATATAGAAAAAAAATGTTAGAGCAACTTTATTAAAAATAAAAAAATTGGCATCGTCCCATGAACCTAAAAATAAATAATACCTTAATCTTTTAAAGCGTTTATTGCCAGGTATCTACCTGCAATTTTGGGGACAATTATTTTCATATGACCCTTATCGACCCATAATCTTAATCTGACCTTTCGGGAACAACTCGCTTGCGGCCGGAAATTATATTGAATTTAATAAATATAATCCGTAAATCTGTTGTGCTGTTACCGAATGCCGAAATTATTCTACCTATGACTATACTCCGGCGCTTACACTAGTCGTGCGTACAATGCGATCTTTTCCCTCCGATTGTTGCCTCGATCTTTCTTCTACCCAGGTAGCGACTTTCTAACTCGCGTTCCAACGCTTGATGAGGTATACCTACATATGTGGAGTACAAGACGAACAATTCGATCAGATTGAACTACAACGATGAAGAAAACGTTGTTTTCAAATAAAAATATAAAATTTCTTCACTCGTGGGAAATATTACAAAACTTAACACGTCGACGGACATTCTGTGACTACAGTTTGTGTTTATTGCATCACATATGAATTTTCAGTAGTAAAAAATATATTGATATTCACAGATTCCTCAAGTCATAAATAAGCTGATTATGCACCAAAGAAAAAAACTGCTATAATACCTCTGTGTCCGTGTCTAATTTTTTTTAAAATATTTTTTTAAATTTTGTTAGGACGACATACGTCGTAAAATTGATGTACAACAGCATGCACAGTGGTCTAAATGTCCATAGGCGTCGCTGTCCGTCAACGTGTTAAGAACTTGAAACTTGACTACCTCTTTTGCCGGCTCAAGTTAAGAATACAATACATAACTGGGCCTACATCGATTGAAACGGCTATTTCCCGGCTTTTTAACTGTGTCGTTTAATCTCATCATTATTCTGCCAAGGCGAGCGGTAAGAAATTTTACGTGCCACGAGCAGCATCCGGCACTGCGTCTGTATATGGGCACCTCTTCTCCGACTACATGTTTGCTACTCATATACCATGACCGATGACAGCAAAATGCAGGGTTAACCCACTTCCACAGCACTTATTTATATTTATTGCCAGCTTATATCGTTCATTAATCAAGGTATCGTGTTAATCCAAGCTTTTTCCACGCCGTCGACACAAGATGATTAAATGATAATTAATCATTGTAGATAGGTGCAATAGCATGGATATGGTTTATGTGATCGGGATTCTTATTAAGTATGTAATGCCTTATGTCGTTTTTACTCCAAACGCACTACTTCTCATTGGTGTACAATGGCTCTTTAACAACACCCTTGGTTACGTCACTGCTTCAAGTAGGAAATGAAATTAATAATAAACACGATACTTATTAAGAAAAATGTACCGCCAAATTTCAACAAACTATTTGAATTAGGAGATAATAAATACAATAATAATAACAATATTTCGATAAGGCACCCCTTATATTTCTGAAACGGTACACGGTCTTGTAATGACAATTTTCCGCATTTTCCAAGAATGTTACACAATTTCCCAGGGCTCTTCAAGTTTTTTACTTATTTATGCTAAAATTCATAATCGGTCGAAATAGCGATCAATTTTTCAGGTTTTCCGCTTGTCACGTTAATTTTTCGGAAACTCACCTCAGATTCGTAATCAGCGGCCAGAAAAGCTTATAGGAACCCATTTTTGGACCAAAATGTTCTCCTATGAATTAGAAATTAAAAAAATAATGTGCTATCTGGGGCGGCCAAAAATGGATGGTTAAAAAAAGGGCTTGGCCAGAAGAATGATTCTGAGGGTATAACTAACATGTTACCATAAAAAAATATTTGGATCTAACTGTCCTTTCATTTTCTTATTCTCTCCTTCATTGACCACTATTTTCTTGTTAATTCTTGTCTTCAAAATCTACTATGGAGATCTCGAAAACGGTTTCACAAATAATGGGAAAATATTTGTGTGCATAATATTAAACTTTTATAAACATAATTATTTGGCAACACGTTTATAACTACCGTCAATTATAACAACAAAAAAATAGGTCTTAGTGTACAAAATATAAAAATGCCTCATATGTAGTCGATGTGTTTAACTGATATCAATGGAGGTCGCGAGCGGTGGAACTCAAAGGATTGCAGGAGTTCCAGCAAATAGCCATATTTGGGTTATACGTGTGTAACTGGTCACATTAATACTTAATAAGTGTTTAAACTAAATAGCATAAAATATATAATTAGGCATTATGATAATTGCTTGGCAGGTGTTAAGATAAGTTGTATAATTTTAATTATTTCTGAATTAAATCATTTCTTGTTGTTGGTTTTTTTTGGTTGGTTGGAT
>CAXKVY010000249.1:0-26158 GCA_964058915.1 Tetropium fuscum | reverse complement strand
AACATCACAAATCGTATAAATTTTAAGTTTGTTTAAAATATTCACCTGCTGTAGTTTTCGTGCCGGTGAGTAATGTGAGTATACAGGGTGTTCCATTTTTATTCTAGAAAAATTCAGGAAAAGTTAGATCCGATAAAATTAAAGGGACTTTGCTATATTATAAACTTATTCCGAAAACTGAACCCTTTCCGAAATACAGGGTGTTGAAGTTGAATTTTTAAAATTTTTTTTGTTAATGTCTCTTAGAGGTATAAACCAATTGTTCTCAAATTTTGTGTGGTGAATTCCACGGTACACTAGTACTAATACACAAAACAGTTGTCTCAGCTCGACAGAAAGCGCCAGTGGCGTGCATTTCACACTTGCCGATACTTTTCATAAAAAATATGTGTTACGCCACTGACTGATTTTAAAAATAATAAGTAATTTCAATTATCCATGCGTTGTTCTGCCAAAAAATATTATTACCAATTGAATATTATCTGTAATTCCCTGACAATGATCGTTTTTTTAAACTGGAAAAAATTTAAAAAAATAAAATTCTTCTAGTGATTTAAAAACAATAATTATTATAAAAGTAATGTACGTTCACATTTCATAAACTAAACAGAAACTGTATCATTAATGTATCAAGGAATATTTAAATGGTCGTTATTAATATTGCAGGCCATTGGCTGCAATACAGGCCTCACATCTTTTTCTAATTGCCTGTTTATTTTTTGCATGACGAACCTATTTTGATTTAATTCGTCTTTAATGCGACTTTAATTCGTTGTAGCCGTTGTTAATATCAGGCGAACGAGCTGGCCAAGGACCAGGGACTCCGCGACCAGTCCATTTGTTAGGATAATGCTCATTAAGCTAACCTACTACTGCCCTTCGTGAGTGTGCGGGTGCTCCATCCAACTGAAACCATTTTGAAATGATGACGGCCTACTAGCGTGTGGGTTTTCATGTTGCCACAAGTATAAATTGCGATGGTTGATGGTTCACAGAGCTGTCCATGGTCTGTCCACAGAACCTTGGATACAAAATCAACATCATTTTTAATTTGATTTTTTTTTCGATTTCACTTTTTTGGAAAAATTGCCATTTATTGGTAGGCTGTATCTATTATACTATATAGGCTTATACTATGTAGGAAGGCTGTATCTATTGGTAACTATTATACCTACAGAGCTGGTTCTGCTTATTTAATCTGCTTTATAAACGTAATAACATATTTTATGAACAAACGCATAGTTTAGAAGATATAGTGAAAAAAACGAAAAAACATTTCGCGGTTTTTCGAGTGCTACGAAGTACAGATCTTTCGAAGCTGAAAACTTGGATATACACTACTGGTGGTGGGCCTAACAACATATTAAAAAATCAGAACTAGCCGTTAGTTTGCGATTTTGGCGATTTCTACTGTACTATTTGACTGGCCTATTAGTTTATTAAATTTTAATGTGCATGAGTCTTGAAGTATTGATGTGTTTGTTGTTACTAAATAACAAAAATAATTTTAAATGTTTTAGTTTCTTTTCAATTTTAAAAAAATTATCATTGTCTGATCAACATCACAGATAATATTCATTTAGCCAGGAATGTGCTTTACCATTTTTTAGATAAGGAATACTGAAGCTAAATTTAAAAAAATCTGAGCGTTTCAGTTGTTACTTACGACAGTTCTGCTAAAATTAATATCTAATTTTATAAAAGATCTGATTAATGATGATTTTATAAAATTTTGGTTACTCCCTGGTGCCTATTATGGAGAAAGCGTAAGAACTCTTTTTGGTAGAACAATGGACGGACAATTGAAATTACCTATTATTTTGAAGATCAGTCAGTGGAGTAACACATACTTTTTATAAAAGGTATCGGTAAGTGCGAAAGGCACGCCACTGGCTCTTCTGCTGTCGATCTGCGATTTTGTATATTAGTACTAGTGCACCGTTGCATTCACCGCACAAAATTTGAGAACTATTGGTATATAACGAGAGAAGGCTAAGAGATATTACCAAAAAATGAAAAACCATCAACTTCAAAACCCTGTATTTCGGAAAGGGTTTAGATTTCGAAATAAGTTTATATAGACCCTTTAATTTTATCGGAACTACCCTTTCTTAAATTTTTTCAGAATCAAAATGGGACACCCTGTATGATGATCTCTAGGTTAATGCTACGCCAAAACAAAACTCTTCATGATGAGACGTCTTACGAAGGCATAGCTGGAGGAAATGGATCATGTACTAGGTACATATTCTTTCATTAAGAGTTCATCATTTACCAACCGATCAACAACTTTCCAACGTATAACAAGTCAAGGAGGTTGAAGTTCAACGCCGCCCACACTTCGCCATGATATCCGTAAGACTTACATTGTGCTCTAAAAGATATTTCGCATATCCTGAGACATCGGTTGCCTACACAACTACAATACATGTGCACATTTTGCAAATACAAGTGATTTGAAAGCACATGTTACGAGCGGAGATGTTTTAAAAATTTCCAGTTTGGCCTTGTTTTCCTTCCGCAGATGCCGAGGATTCCAGGGGAAATAAGCGACGCTGTAACGATGTACATGTTTCATTTATTCCAGGCAGATGACTTTGTAACGCCTCCATTTCGCAGGAAGGTTAAATAAATGACTGTTACGCCTACATATTCTGTATGGAACAAGGCCCTAAATTAACTAGCATTTTAACAATCACGATGGTATGTCACCCCTACACGAAACTTTAGTTATAAAAACATTAATTATATTGAATATTACAGTGAAACAAACAAAACTGAAATTAAGGTAGTGGAATTGTTATATTAATGTAAGCGATAAGTTGTAATACCTATAGTGGAGTGGATCTGAAGAGAAATATAGGTCGAAAAGAGACAGCTCAAATCTAAACCTGTTTTTCCCTATATCAAATCGAGCCCTTCCATCATTTTGGCATGGTTTGTGCAGACGGGGTCAATGGGGGGAGGGGGTAACGATCAATTAAAAGCATCAACTTCGGCCGAGCTCAAAATTAAGGGGCAACATTTTTATTTTCATTTTCCATTTTTCATATTATATAATATTATATATTTACATATACATATACTACATAATTTTTTTAATAGTTTACTTGACCAAGATTACACACAATTTTTGACAAGGCTTAAAATATTCAAATTAATTGCTTAAAAAAAATATAAATACATATGTCACAGTCCAAATGTAAAAAACACAACAACAACAATTCAAACATTAGAAAACAAGTGGTGTATAACAAAAATGTATTTAAAACAGGAAAAGATGAAGTAAGGTCCATTACCCAAACCATGACTCATAACATCAAGCAAGTAGCACAAAATATGTAAAAAAATGATGATAATACAACATTTATGTATTAGTAACATTTATGGGAGTGGGTAGTTGGCGTGTTGGTAAACCAAAGAGTTATAACGTTACAGACTTCATGAAGAGTTACAACAGACTTGATTTACTATATCTAATAACCGGCGAAAGTATTTCTGACGAAATGGATGCCAATGCATCATCATAAACCACACGAGCCGATTTGAAGAAATTTGACAGCCGCCTGCCACAGCCGCCACAGATATAGAGAGATAGAAGTAAAATACACAGCATTTTTTACTGGAGATTGTTAAAAATCTAGCAAAATTGCAAATGTTTCAAAAAGATATAACTTCCAACCAATATAATCTTAGTAACAAACAAACAAACAAACGGGAATTTAATTATACGTAATATGGCGTAAGAAATGTTCCGCTTAAACTAAAAAAGTTATGGCGGTCTGCCATAAAACAAACAAAAAAACACTTCGTATTTTATTTTTAAATTTTAATTGTAGAAGGTACTTCAGATCCTGCTGTTTACGTTTCAAAAATAAGTATGGAACTCGTTTTGAAAAAAAGTTATAAATATTCTTACAAACTCATGCAAATGTGAAATTTTTATAAAATGTCATATCTCAGAAACGTTTTTGCTTTTGGTATAGGGTACGTGACATATTTTTGGTTAACCTTTACATCAACTTTTTGAAAATTCAATAATACATAATAATTTATTTAAAATAACAAAGTTGGCACCAACTTCCGTTATAACCGGAAGTACCAAATGGTTAAAATTTCAATGGGACCACCCCCCCCGATGATACCCTATAGTATCCATCAAATGTAATCCAATTTTCTGAAGCTGCTAAAGAGTAATGGATAAACATACTTAAAAAAATACACGAATCGAATTCAAAAGCTCCTCCTTTATTGAAAACGATTAAAAACAAACAAAGCTAACACAACGCCTTTTATTTTTTTTAGATAGGTCAGTATTCAGAGAAAAAGAAAAATGTTTCCTCTTGATTTTGAGCCCGACCAGAGTCTCCCCCTCTCCGTTCTCCTACTGCATAGAAACAATTTTAAAGTCCCCTAGTTCCCCTCCTAATCATCCGATTTTGATCTATTTGGGCTATAATTAAAGATCGAAAAAATAGCTGTTAATTGGTAAAAAATATATTTTTCCCAACCTTCCCTCATACCGGAAACACCGTTTGAAACACAAATAATTTTTTTTGTACGCTATGCGTGTGCTTGCAACAAAAAAATCGCTATTTCCATCGTATAGCGTATGAAGAAACGAATAGAAATCTTTTTGAATATTTAAGATCGGTCAATATTCAAAGAAGTAATACACGTTTAAAAAAACGTTTTTCCCCTCTCCCCCCTCTCCTAATTATCCCACCACCCCCAGATTACGGCCACATAATTCCTTCATAATAGCTCTTCCACGAAAAAAACTTTCACCGTGTTATATTTGAGCAAATATAACACTTATTATGATTAATAATCGGTTAGTCAATTTTAATCGGTTTTAACTCGGGCTATTACCGATGATAATCATAACACTAGTTATATTATCCCCGATAATACACGATTATACGTAGAGTAGCTGTACCAATAAGAAATTAGAATTCATAAAACATAAAAATAAAACCGACAGGTTATTTCTGGATGGTGAATCGAAACTGGAAAAACCCAAAAACCCTTGGCTGGTACAAAAATATCCTAAAAAAAACACTGCAACACCAACAGTGATGTCGGAATGTCAAGCACTTCGACAACCAGTAATATTGACGTTTCCAGCGCAAATGAAAAGAGCGTACGATATAATTACCGTAGTTTTTATTGTACTATATGTATTTAAATTAATAAACTGTTTCTTCTGTTACAATTTACTTAAAATATAATCTTATCAAACACAATTCCTACGTCAAAATAACAGAGGTTATACATCTTAAACTTCCTGCACAATTACAAATCGTGTCAGTTTCACATGACAAACTGCCAAACCGACACTATTATAATTGGGCAACAAATTATAGATGTATAACCGATTATTTTAAAGTACTAATAGTATTACGACTGATAATGCTGGTACAAGCTCATCTCTGAAAATATCTGCCCATTAAGATTATCTAAAAATACAGGTTTCACTAGAGGATTATTGATTATGACTACCTAAGCGTTGACATTTTGTGAATATTGGGTGTGATTAGTTCGAAATGGTACCAAATACGTCTCGTGAGGCACTCCGGAATCTTTGAAGAAGGACCAAATACGTCCTTGAGCCACCCCGGAACCTGCGGTGTATAATAATTCCAAGAAAATATGTGTGAACTTAATTTAGATAATGAACTTAATCCATTAATAATATTTTAGGAAAACATAATTTCTGAGATTATAACGTGATTGATAGTTAGTTTAGAATAGTCCGTACTAGCCAAAAAAATCATCCATATTGAGCTGATAAATTCATAAACGCTGATAGGAGAAAGTTTATATTTCTGGTTAGGATGTAGTTTATTACACGAATTTGTATAACATATTGTCTCCTGTCTCCGTAGAAAAAATATTCGGGAAAACGTGACGCTCGAAGAGCGTGCGAACCAATAACACACTATATTGCCCAAAGGCCTGTTCAAATCGATAATCTAATACCGATAGAATAAAAAAATGTTGCAAGGCTATATTCCTTTCCAATGTTTCTCAACTTTATCTGTATTTCCCAAAGGAAGGCTTTGAACTTTTTATCCAACTTAAAGTCTTTATAGTGTAATATCAGCACTTCATACGTATATATCGGTATGTCCCATGCTTCTGCCCGTAAAGTAAATACTGCTTGTTTAAGCGTACCTATCCGTTGGAGCAAATATTTTTGTTACATCTGAAACACTTTTTGTTACAACGATCTCAGAAAGTTCTGTTTCGTGGAGCTTAAAACTGATTATATATAAAGGGTGGGTATTCCACGACAAATATGAATTTCGTCTTTAGTACACACCCTTAGTCACAGACTTAAGAATAACAAAATTTATAAATGAACATTACGTTACGCAGTAGTCTATGGAATTGGAACATTTTCCCTTGCTAGATGAGCTAGTTCTGATTTTTTTTATGTTGTGTATAATGAATTGGTAATGACAAATCCAAGTTTTCCACCTTGAAAGCCCTCTGGATCATTATTAAAAAATTGAAAAACTATTATATTTTCGGAATTTTTCTGTTTTGTAAATTTTGAATACCAAAGACCTGTGTTACGCCAAAAGTCATTTTGTACACTTTTTAAGTAGACTAAATTTGCAACAAAACAAGACTAATTTGGTCCATGTAGACCTGATAGTTCCTGAGATACAACTGTTAAAAGTTGTTGAGATAAGTAGCAAATATTAGAAGGGTTTGTAAATTATATTTTTTTTTATATTTAAAAGTTATGGAGTGTTATGAAACACCTCATTGTATGTAATGTACAGTATGTGAGGGAAAAAATTGTGCATCGATAAATGATTGAAAATGATAAATTTTATTTCTTGTACATCTTTGATGGTACAGGCTGGTCCTCTAAATCTACAGCACACCTTTTGGGGGCAGCTTGCTTCGGTAGCATTTCTTTATGGACCTGCTTAGGCAGGTCAAAATCGTCATCTGAAGGTCACCGATGACGACACATTGACACATCGAGGAATAGTGCCATTCCCGGCTATGCTTCGTGCGTGAAGGAATTCGTCCAGCAGGTGACATCTCGGTTTTCCATTTTTTAAAGATAATGTTGTTCTTTGGCCCGTTTGTTGAAAGGGTGTGGTTGATAAACAATTCATATTTTAGATTTATAGAAATCAACATAGACCAACCTGGTGTTATTTATTTGTGGTAAAGGTTGAGAAAAACAAAAATTTAATGGTTTTTCAAATATTTAACAATGATCCGGAGGGCTTCCAAGCTGAAAATTTTTGTGGGAAAGTTGTTGTCGAAAATCGGTGGGTACCTTGCACTTTGTGGTTAAAGCATCATACTATGCAAAGTTGTTGTAGAAACCAAATGGAGTCGATGTAGACGTGTAGCCACGATCGGACCCCCGGCGAACAATGTACTACTGGAAGAGTCCACCGATGGTATTGGTGCGATCACGAACATGAGGCGCGTATTTCACGAAAGTTTGGATTGAACATCGCATTAATTTGCTTTAACAAATCATTTAGGCTACTTCGTAGGCTTAAGTAAGGGTCTGAGAAATAGCAGTAATTTTATGGGATAAATAACGAAAAGGATATTTAAATTTGTATTTTTTTATCTCGCCGCGCCTAAGAGTTTACATTTTTTTTCCCGCAGATATAAACCTCTGTGCTGGGAAGCTTATTGTTAAGAGAGCTGCATCGATTTGAGATGCACTTTATTTTACATTTGCAACGCAAGCTCTAGACATCCTTCGGCAGCTATTGGAGGTTCTGGTCAAAGGGACTTCCAAGTGTTTTCTCCTTTTATCCATGCCATTTCTGACTGACTTGGAATAAATTGCTGTAGTTTTAGGCTCTAGTTTCAGGCTCACAACCAGTTACGAAAAGTAAAATATTACGCAACTGGTTGTGTAAAGTTCATTTCATAGTAGGTTATTTAGATCTGACAAGCTATGAAAGTGACGAGCTGTCACACCGTTACGATCTACTGGTTTTTAAACGTATAAAATTCACAGTTTTCTTCTCATAAAATACAAAATTGGTGAAAATTAGAAAAAATCTTGTATGAAACACGTTGGGAAACACTATTTTATGTAACTCGCATCCTTTTGCGGAACTCGCTAGCGCTCGTTTTTCGTACTTTCTCTCGTCGTTTCTCGCTCGATAGCGTACTTCTCAACTGATTACATAATGCTATTCTACGTTCATGCAAAAAAAATTTTTAATTTAGGTGGCATTAATGTCATGACGTTAGGTCATCATGATCTTTATGTCAATACAGTAGTAGAATGACAGATGTGTGCCATCAAAATTTTATTGCACTAGTGCAATAAAGAACCAGTTTTTCTTTTCAATAATTCAATAAAGTTGTTTTTTGCATGAAGGTAGAAAAAAGTAATTTATCCCAAAGATTAAATACCCCGTTCCACCGATAGAGTATTATTCACATTAATATAGTTGAACGATAACTTTCATTAAACCGAGTGTGAAATATAGCTTTCAATTTAAAGTTAATCGTCAGTATTTCATATGATCAGAGAAACTTATTGAACTGGAACCTTGGGAAAAATCGAATGCGGTTAGTACGTTCATAATCTTAAGGGATTCATATCAAATGTCAAATAAATGGGGTTGTTAAACTTTTTATTACACAGTTCCTCACTAAATATATCATAGAAGCGGTCGCTGGAGCAGCCTGGAGATTCTCGCTATATTGAGAGAATAATTTTTTCAATACTTCACAGATTCTAGCTGCCTCGATACTAAAATTTAATATTTTAAATTATTTGCTGCTGATTAGATAGCCAAATGCAATCAATGGATAGATTATTTTTTTTACACTAGCTATTTGGCAGCAATTGGAAATAATGTATTGTCGCTTCCGAAGCGTCAGTTAACCTAACCTAACCGGCAAAAAGCCGTTTGAAAAGGGATCTCAGCGTTCCTTTCGGCGAAATCGATGTACGCCATGTTTATTAATTTGTGTTTCGTCTTTTTCCCACTCTAATATCCTTTTCTAGATGCTTGGAGCAATAATTCACATACATTTGAGGACATAGGATATTATTCCTCTATCTTTTTTATGCTCGAAGATTATAGCAATTTGAATACTCATTTGACCTTGACACTAAGTGACGTCACACAGCCTGGAATTTAGTTGGCCGCATTATTTGTGAGAACGCCTAAATAGCCCATGCCCACAGCTGTAGTTGTTTACGGTTAGTTGTGTGGTTATGTTTTGTGCGTTCCTGTGAGAATTGTGTTTTGCTTTGTTTCTGTACATTATTATGAAAAATGGAGCCAGAATTTTCTAAAGAAAGTGTAGAAAATCTGCCGACAGTTGATTTCAGCACGGTGGATGAGTTTGACATATTAAATTTGGATTATTTATCAGCAGTCTCATATCATAAGTCTCAACAAAGTCAATTTTAACGTCAACTGTCAAAAATCAGGGAACTTGGAATTTTGAAATATAGTACTAATACACTGTTGTGTCATGTTCAATGTGATAGGCTCTGTGACGTCACTAAGGAAGGATACGTGACATCATGTTGTATAAGAGCGCGTTTTATTTCGCACTTTTGAAAAAATGACATTAATAATGCTCAAAAAAAATTTAAAAGACGGCGGATTTTTTTTTATAAAACCGTATCACATAAAGCAATAAAAAAATGCAGTGAATATATATAATTACTTATAAGATATAATTATATTTTGGTATTGGTTTCTTTATTATATCGCCCTGTGTAATTTGAGTAAACGTTCGGAACTATTATTTATTACAATCATAAAGAACATAACCTAGTTTAACGAAAAAAATTATATACCTATTTCTCCAAGATTATTCAATTCCCTTACGATGCATAATATACTCGACGGTTTATTTCGCACATATCACCTTCGTATCAATAAACTTCTCCGTAACTCAGAAATTTTACAACCGTTGGAGAGCGCCGAACTCATTTAATTGAAATACTGAAAGGCCGATTAGTACACGATAGTTATTTGCTTCGCATAGTTACTGCCCGTCCATCACCAGCGCTTTCCAATTCATATAAGCAGTATTTCAAGCGCAAGTCTCTCGTAATGGCAAAGAAATGTTAAGGATATATATTTAGTCGAGATAATGAAGCGGAAAAATCGTTGGAATTTCTTAATCCTTCAGAACAGTAGCGATTTTCATGATATTTTTTAAATGTTTGTTTTTATATGTTATTTAAAATAGGAAACATTTTGGTGGTGACAGTGTAGGAATACCAAGAATACCTTCTTTGTAAAGTATCTACTTCTCCACTTTGATTTTCAACCATAAAAGATTCAGCTGCTGAACGTAACTTGTTTTCGTAATCGAAAATGTTAACAAACTTATTTTTACATTTTATATAAACAACCGATGTGGTATCACACGTGAAGGCATGCAAAGTTGGTTTAAATTAGTTAGTTAGTCTTGGTGGTTTTAAATACAATTAATTCTTTATCGTCTGGTGATAAAGCCATCAATAATACTAACGCATCATCAGGATAACGTCCTTTGCTACACCAGCTACACAAGGAAAGAGGCAATCTTACTTTTCGTTAGTTCTCTTTAAAGGTAGATAAATAAATAATCAATTAAAGTATTTGTTATCTATATCTACGATTTCGCTAAGAAACTTTACTTCCATCATTATGATATCCATCAAAAACAACTTTAACATTGGTGTAATATTTCAGAGATTCAATGGCCAAGACCAAGACAGCGGACTTGTTTTAACTGCGAAAAACTAAGACATTCACATTCAAAACTATTCTAGTATACCATCTCGATATGTGAAGTAACACGTGACATACATATCTCTAGAATTCGAAAACATGTCTCAGTTGCCCATAGCAGGGGATAGTTATTGAAAAA
This sequence comes from Tetropium fuscum, assembly GCA_964058915.1. NCBI lineage: Eukaryota > Metazoa > Arthropoda > Insecta > Coleoptera > Cerambycidae > Tetropium > Tetropium fuscum. Next base: position 15,271 of record CAXKVY010000249.1, on the reverse strand, counting down.
TTTCCATGAAATCGGAGACAAGAAAAAACCGCTTTACCAGTGCCAGGATCAGAATCAGCTGTTTATAATAATATAATCTTCGAAAGCGATTGTGTCTGAAATGAGATCATTCGTATCGTATGGTTGTACCTGAGTAGACGTTGAAATAGTGCTCCTATTACTTTTATTGTTTTCGCTGTATTTTTTGCCCATTAGCTTGTGAAGGCGAAATTTTGTGAATAAGTTGTATGTGCATAGTGCATTATCTCCATTGACTTTGATATCGGCCTGTTAGTCAAAATAATTTTGTTGATACCTGTTAGCCGGTCCTCTAGTGGTAGTCATGTTGACTCGTGGTATTGGCAACAAATCCAAAATAGACAACACGGAACAGCTTATAAACAAAGTATGTATGAATTTTGCTAATCAACTCAACAAAAGACTTGATAAATTTGAGGCTATACTCGACTCTAAGTTGAAAGAAGTAAATGATTCCTCCAAGTTGTACTTATCGAGTGGGCAAATCTGGCCTTATTATATCTAGAACGATTTTCATCCAGTTCCTTGGTAACATTAAAAGGAACAGATATATAGTGCTACAAAATTATTGAAAAGCACCAACGTATCGCTGTATAAATACTTAACGTGCTACACGGTACCATCTCTTGTCTTTAGCTAAAAAAAGAAGCACGGAAAGAACTGGGAAGAACTTATAGGGAGGGAAAATATTTGTCTGGTGGGCGCGTGAAAACAAAAGTCGCTTAATTAACTCGGAAGCCGACTTGTAAATAATGCCAATGCTCACTGCTCACTGCTTTATCGTACTGGTAATATTATTCTTAGCAGTAGAACGTGTGCTGGTGAAAAAATTGGTTGCTGGTCCCTTGTTTACATTTTTTGTTGTAGCTAATTTAATTATTACACTATTATTTACGCTTCTTGTTACATTTTTACTGGGGGTTCTATAAAATGTATACAATACGGAATGGTCAGCTCTTTTTTGAGTTTCTCGCATTTTAATATTCTTTCTTTAGGTAGCAAATATAATATATTTATTGAATTTATTACAGATGAGGATTTTGACATCATAGGACTATATGAGACTTGGCTTAACACAAGTGTTCTAGATGCTGGTTTTTCGATTGCTGGTTACAACCTGGTAAGAAGGGATCGCGGTACTAGTAGTGGGGGAGTTGCTTTTTATATTAGGAATGTCCTTTAGAACAACTCTGGCTTAGCCTGAAAATTGGTGGGAAAAAATATGTGTTGGGTCTATATACATTTATACAGGTCGCCTAAGTCTAATGTTCTGGACTGTATAAATATTCTAGAAAATATACTAACTACTATTATTCCAGACTTTGATTATATTGTTTTCGGTAGTGACTTTAACATAGATTTCCTGAATGCTAATAGTCCCGCCTTAAAACTTTTAAATAGCTTTTTAAATAATTATGGGTTTAAGCAAATTATTACCGAACCAACTTGCGTTACTGCAACTTCGACTTTAATTGACATTATTGTTACATCATCAAATTAATTGTGTTCTAATATTGATGTTATTAGAATGGACAATATATCTGATCATCGATTAGTTACTTGCAAGTTGAAAATCAAGAAAGAACGCCGACCTGTATTATATATAAAAACATACAGATACTTTTCTCCATTTGCTTTCAACTGGGACCATACCTTAGCTAATATTGATCAAATCGTTGATTTTCTGGACACCAACATATGCAATATTTTCGTCATCTATGCTCCCCTTAAAACATATCGGATATCACAACCAACAGCGCCTTGGTTGAGCGATAATTTAAAGCTCATGATCAAGTTAAAAAAGAAGGCATATTCTAAATGTAAGCGTTTAAAGACGGATGGGCGTGAAATGAGTATAAGGAGCTGAGAAACCTAGTTAACTATTCAATTAAATCGGAAAAAGGGCTTTTTGACAATTAGTGAGAACCCTAAATATTAATTCCCTTGGAGATACTATTTCGGCGGTAACAATAGGCAAATCTGAAGATTTTCTTGTCAATTTTGCCAATTTAGTCCCACACGTTCCACCTAATGACAGCAATATAATTCTGAATAATTAAGTAGATAAAAAGTATTGCGTCGGCGGTAACGAATTTGGGAAGATTTAAGTACCTTAAATATTGTCAGTCGCATCAATACGCTCATGATACTCAGGTATATTTTCAGGTTTTGCAACCTTACACTTGGCTCTGACGAAAATAATACATAATACTGATTTAGACACTATTTCTAACGTCTCTTTAGCTCACAAGCTTGTGTTAAATCAGTCTAAAACTGAATTGTCAGTTTTCGGAATCAAGAAAGATCTTGTTATTCGCGACCGTGACTTCCCAGTGAAAGCTGTAAGAATTTGGGTTTATGGCTGGACACCTCTCTTCGATTTTCTAAACACGTAAGTAATCTTATACAAAAATCATTTGCCAAAGTTAAGGTGTTATACATGCACAGATACAACCTTAGTACCGAGGTTGAGCTAAAACTGTGTGACTCCTTAATATTATCCACTTTATCATACTGTGATATTGTATATTGGCCTGTCTTACTGTGTAATGACAAAGAAAGCCTGCAGATTCAAAATGCATGTTTGAGGTACATTTATAATTGGCAAAAATTTGATCATATCTCACTGAGTTTCCAGTCTTCCAAGTGGTTAAACCTGAGTGAAAGATTTAAATTGCGCTTATCTTGTATGGTATTTCAAATTTCGAAAAACAGTAAAACTAAATATGTAGTCTCCGAGATAGTAAAACATTCTGATATACATGGACGCTCAACACGGTATTACGATCAACTTTGTATCCCTCAACATAGAACAACTCAGTTTCAGCGGTCGTTTAGTTATAATGGTAGTGAGATTACAGTGCTATTTTATGTTGTAAAAACTGAATTTTCATCAGAACTTTTAACTCAACAACTACAGTTATCAATATAAAAAAATTCCTTTGTAATAAATACAGTGAAAACTTACTATAAATACTATACTTACTATAAAAACTATAAATACCACGATTATTGTTTAAACAATTTAAGAACTTATGTGGTCTCACCAAAAATAACATAGAAAATCGGACCTGTTATTGATGATTAAGAGTGAAAGCTTCAATATTATCAAAGCTTCAATATTCAGTAAAGCCTGAAACCAGAACTAATGTCGGCATGAAGCCTTTGAGTGCTTATTAACTAAATGAGCCTGGATGAATAATTTGGAGTTAAAAAGTTTTAAAATTGCAAAAAAAATTATATAATGTAGTTGTAATGACTTTTATAAAGGATTCGTTTATTTGCAAGTTAGGTAATTATTCTATAAATTGTATTTTAATTTTAATAGATCCTTATTCGCGCTTAAACAATGCCAGTTATGATAATACTGTTAACAGCATACCAGAGATATGCATCTTAAATACGTTAAAGACCAACATTATTGTTACCGAAAGCGTTTACCAAAATTAGAATTTTATTACCGTCCAATGAATCGGAAGCTTTTACCATTTATAGCAGCCGAGAAGTAACGAATTGAACACAGAACAACTTTTTCATCAACTGGAAAACTTTTTTATATCTACCATAAATTACGAGTTAATCTTATTAAACTAGAGCTATTTTTGGGGCTGACTTGTCGATTTATTTCATAGATAATGAGTTTCTCCCCAGTCTTAATATTTAACTAATAGAGTTTAAGTTCATTAATAAAATATCTTTAATATAAACTGAAGCAAATACATCGAAAGCGTCCTTATTTTTACAAGCTTTTTACAACCCTTTATTTAATTTGCTATGTATATATTATGTTCTATGTATGTTTGTTCGGGTCAAATCTTGCAACTGAATTTTAAAGTAGTTATCCTCAACCGATTGAGCTGAAATTAGCTAGTGACGTCATTCTAACTCCAATATGGCGGATTCTCAACAATTTATTACATATATATATATATATATATATATATATATATATATATATATATATATATATATATATATATATATATATATATTGTGAAAGACTGCATAGGTATGTGTATTTGTTACTCCGCTCTGCTGTATATTTAAGTTACCTGTAAAAAGGTGGTCCTTTTCAGATTAGTGGAAAAACTTTAATTAGTAATTACAGACCCATTTCTGTAAAATGTCGGTAAATTACTTGACTTTTACTGAATGACTGAATTTACTGAATTCAATATTTCAGCTCAACAATTTCTTTATTCTTACTTGAGACAAAGAGAAAAATATGTAGTTATAATGGTTATAGTATAGTGTACAGTATAGTATAGTTATATTATAGTGTATAGTATAGTAAAGTTATAATGTAGTTAGAATGGTTATAGTTCTTGTAATTATTTGGCCACATCTGGAGTTCCCCAGCGGTCAAATCTAGGACCGTTTCCATTTTTATTATTAATAGAAGATTTAAGCGAAGTTGACAAAAAAAATCATAACTTTGCCGACGGCGCATGTAGGGAGAAAAAAATTTAGAGTTGTGGGTTGTAGACAGGGCCTGAAGAGGCCTGAGAATATATATATATATATATATATATATATATATATATATATATATATATATATATATATATATATATATTAGCTTTGAAATTCTTTGCTATTCATATTTATTTTGTGAAAAGTAATCTTGGGTTTGTAGCATTTCATTACATAGAAATAAGCAACTAGACGAATAAGAAAGAAAACACACTTACCAGTACTATATCTGGACACACATACGGAAATGAATCACTATGCATATGAAAACGAACCACTTAGAAGTTGTACAAGTTCTTTCACTATTTATATTTGTTCTATTTGAACATATTATATATAAAAGCATTAGGCATACAGTTATCCAGAAGATGTTAAACTTTAAAATGCATAAAATCTTGTTGAACCTATTGAAAAACAACTACTTTTTCCAACTATATGCGGGAAAATATTGAATTATATATACAATAGAGTTCTCAATTGAGTTCTCCCTCTTTGAATGCTTCAGAACTCTATTGTATATATAATTCAATATTTTCCCGCATATAGTTGGAAAAAGTAGTTGTTTTTCAATAGGTTCAACAAGATTTTATGCATTTTAAAGTTTAACATCTTCTGGATAACTGTATGCCTAATGCTTTTATATATAATATGTTCAAATAGAACAAATATAAATAGTAGACTAGGTTTGTGTATTCTAAGAATGAGTTCCGTCAAAAACTAATGTCATAAAACGTCACTGCAAGTGTTGGTGTATTGGTAATTTAAATTCAAGTATGAATGATCAATGAAATAAATCGTATACTGCTCTGAAGATCCTCAAGAAAGGTGAAAGAACTTGTACAACTTCTAAGTGGTTCGTTTTCATATGCATAGTGATTCATTTCCGTATGTGTGTCCAGATATAGTACTGGTAAGTGTGTTTTCTTTCTTATTCGTCTAGTTGCTTATTTCTATGTAATGAAATGCTACAAACCCAAGATTACTTTTCACAAAATATATATATATATATATATATATATATATATATATATATATATATATATATATATATATATATATATATATATATATATATATATATATATATATATATATATATATATATATATATATATATATATATATATATATATATTATATTTATATATATATATATATATATATATATATATATATATATATATATATATATATATATATATATATATATATATATTTATATTTATATATTATATTTATATTATATTATATTTATTATATATTTATATTTATATATATATATATATTTTTTTTTTTTTCTTAATGTTCTTTCATTTTATTTTTTTTGGTTTTCATGAATACATGTTCATGTATTCATGTATACATGTTCATGTATTTTAAAAGGTCAATATAGAAAAAAAATGTTAGAGCAACTTTATTAAAAATAAAAAAATTGGCATCGTCCCATGAACCTAAAAATAAATAATACCTTAATCTTTTAAAGCGTTTATTGTCAGGTATCTACCTGCAATTTTGGGGACAATTATTTTCATATGACCCTTATCGACCCATAATCTTAATCTGACCTTTCGGGAACAACTCGCTTGCGGCCGGAAATTATATTGAATTTAATAAATATAATCCGTAAATCTGTTGTGCTGTTACCGAATGCCGAAATTATTCTACCTATGACTATACTCCGGCGCTTACACTAGTCGTGCGTACAATGCGATCTTTTCCCTCCGATTGTTGCCTCGATCTTTCTTCTACCCAGGTAGCGACTTTCTAACTCGCGTTCCAACGCTTGATGAGGTATACCTACATATGTGGAGTACAAGACGAACAATTCGATCAGATTGAAGTACAACGATGAAGAAAAAAGTTGTTTTCAAATAAAAATATAAAATTTCTTCACTCGTGGGAAATATTACAAAACTTAACACGTCGACGGACATTCTGTGACTACAGTTTGTGTTTATTGCATCACATATGAATTTTCAGTAGTAAAAAATATATTGATATTCACAGATTCCTCAAGTCATAAATAAGCTGATTATGCACCAAAGAAAAAAACTGCTATAATACCTCTGTGTCCGTGTCTAATTTTTTTTTAAATATTTTTTTAAATTTTGTTAGGACGACATACGTCGTAAAATTGATGTACAACAGCATGCACAGTGGTCTAAATGTCCATAGGCGTCGCTGTCCGTCAACGTGTTAAGAACTTGAAACTTGACTACCTCTTTTGCCGGCTCAAGTTAAGAATACAATACATAACTGGGCCTACATCGATTGAAACGGCTATTTCCCGGCTTTTTAACTGTGTCGTTTAATCTCATCATTATTCTGCCAAGGCGAGCGGTAAGAAATTTTACGTGCCACGAGCAGCATCCGGCACTGCGTCTGTATATGGGCACCTCTTCTCCGACTACATGTTTGCTACTCATATAACATGACCGATGACAGCAAAATGCAGGGTTAACCCACTTCCACAGCACTTATTTATATTTATTGCCAGCTTATATCGTTCATTAATCAAGGTATCGTGTTAATCCAAGCTTTTTCCACGCCGTCGACACAAGATGATTAAATGATAATTAATCATTGTAGATAGGTGCAATAGCATGGATATGGTTTATGTGATCGGGATTCTTATTAAGTATGTAATGCCTTATGTCGTTTTTACTCCAAACGCACTACTTCTCATTGGTGTACAATGGCTCTTTAACAACACCCTTGGTTACGTCACTGCTTCAAGTAGGAAATGAAATTAATAATAAACACGATACTTATTAAGAAAAATGTACCGCCAAATTTCAACAAACTATTTGAATTAGGAGATAATAAATACAATAATAATAACAATATTTCGATAAGGCACCCCTTATATTTCTGAAACGGTACACGGTCTTGTAATGACAATTTTCCGCATTTTCCAAGAATGTTACACAATTTCCCAGGGCTCTTCAAGTTTTTTACTTATTTATGCTAAAATTCATAATCGGTCGAAATAGCGATCAATTTTTCAGGTTTTCCGCTTGTCACGTTAATTTTTCGGATAACTCACCTCAGATTCGTAATCAGCGGCCAGAAAAGCTTATAGGAACCCATTTTTGGACCAAAATGTTCTCCTATGAATTAGAAATTAAAAAAATAATGTGCTATCTGGGGCGGCCAAAAATGGATGGTTAAAAAAAGGGCTTGGCCAGAAGAATGATTCTGAGGGTATAACATGTTACCATAAAAAAAATATTTGGATCTAACTGTCCTTTCATTTTCTTATTCTCTCCTTCATTGACCACTATTTTCTTGTTAATTCTTGTCTTCAAAATCTACTATGGAGATCTCGAAAACGGTTTCACAAATAATGGGAAAATATTTGTGTGCATAATATTAAACTTTTATAAACATAATTATTTGGCAACACGTTTATAACTACCGTCAATTATAACAACAAAAAAATAGGTCTTAGTGTACAAAATATAAAAATGCCTCATATGTAGTCGATGTGTTTAACTGATATCAATGGAGGTCGCGAGCGGTGGAACTCAAAGGATTGCAGGAGTTCCAGCAAATAGCCATATTTGGGTTATACGTGTGTAACTGGTCACATTAATACTTAATAAGTGTTTAAACTAAATAGCATAAAATATATAATTAGGCATTATGATAATTGCTTGGCAGGTGTTAAGATAAGTTGTATAATTTTAATTATTTCTGAATTAAATCATTTCTTGTTGTTGGTTTTTTTTGGTTGGTTGGATAATTTTATCTCCATTTTTATAATACATATCGTACAATGTCAATAATGAATGACGGAATGATTGACTCTCATCTGGTTTCATAATGTACGTTTCGCAATCGGCGCCAACCACAACCAATTTAGCACATACTAAAGTTATTTTAACACAACCATTACTTGAATATACCATTATTAAAATTTACAAAACCGAATCATATAATCGTCAATAACAGACAGTAGATATTGAGGGCGATCACACATGCAACAATAAAACAGTGTTTGTTATTGCGCGAGAGTCATTCTCGACATCTTCTTTTGAAAATAAGTTTTTCCTTATGTTTTTTCCTAGCGACTATTTCAATTAGGCATAATAGATGCCTCATTTTCAGCATATGATATGATATGATCATCCTAAACTTCTACCAGCCGTCACCACAAACTGATAAAAATAGTTATTTTGACAACTGTGTAACTAATCAAGTAGGTATTGTACTACAGTAAACAAAAATTTGTGTCTGGTATTTTCAATACGAATAAGACACTTGTGTAGGAAGCAAGGTCTATGAATTTTATTTTGAGGAATGATTCTTTAAGATTCTCACACAGGCTCTAACTTTATCTTCCCCTTTAACAATTATAAATTATTAACCAATAAAAATATTAGGATATGTATGAGGATCTCAAAGTATTATTCTTCAAAATAAAAAATGTTCGTAGCAATCATTCAAGTAGTTTAGAAATTATAACACATTAAAGTCTTACTACTCAATATTGATGAAAATCCAAGAAATAATGTAAGGAAAACGGTTCGTAAATAAAACGGTAAACCACCGAACATAACACAAACTTACTGTTTCCACTAAGTAGGCTATCAAAGTTCGTGAACACGTCAAAATCTTTTGACGATACCGCTTCTGATCGTGACATGAAAAACAAAACAGAAACAGTTGCCAAAAACACAAGTATTCAAGAAGTTTGCAAAACGTCGCAGTTTTTATTTCGACACAAGTTTCTATTTTGTTTCTATCGTGTCCATTTGGCGGAAAAGAGGCGTAATCTGCAATCACATATCGTGCAATTCTTTTCGATGAACCTCCAAATTAGGACTTAAAAGATGCTATAAATAAGGGAGGTTCGTATCTTAAGCACCGTTTTATAAACAATTAAAATTACGAAGTAAACTTTACCTAATTCTTTAAAAGTATTTTTCACTTAGTGTAACATATTTTTGATGTTCTCTAATCCTACATTCTACAGGTCCACGACCCTGACCAGCATAACTTTTCATAATCAGCTGACTTATGAATAAAGACCAACCAGAAATCTTCTATATCCTTGAGACAAAGGTATCAATCAAGCACAGTATAATGATGTAAGAATACATACAATAGATATAGCTTTAAGACATAATGCGTAGCAGGGAGTTTGCTAATTGTAGATATCAGAAGTGGTAATTTGACTTGGATTAAGTACTAATTAATTTGTTAAGCAACTATCAGAGCGATCAGAGCTATGAGCTCCTGATAGGTGTTAGCTATTTTGGGACACAGTATAACACCCTGTATGTAAGATATGAACGGAATTACGAAAAAAATGATAAAACAGTAAAACTCATTATATTTATAATGCAAAAAAAGATTAAAATTATGGTGGTGCTCTAATTTCTCTTGCCAGTTTATAACTACATACAACAGCAATTATAAAATACAATAACAATTATAAAATGTTAAACCTAATACAATATTTTTGATTGGTTTAGATACATCTGGTTTATATATTAAACTAAAAACGGTAGGTATATAATATATAACATCAGAAATCACTCCCAAATTATCATTGTTTCCGTTGACCTCAAGGTCGCCAGAAACATGGGAGATAAGTGAATAACGCTATAAAACTTTCGCTAACACGCGATAAAAATATACGGCCGACAAGCAAAATATAATCAGATACTGACATGTTATTTCACTGACAAAAGGCAAAAGTCATATTTGTTAAATTTATTGTTTTGTTTTACTTCCGGTGCCAGAGAATCTTTCCTTTGATAAATGAATATCTTGGAGTATTTGAGAATGGGGATAAATCTTCTGCTTTATGGCTGATAAATTACTTTTTCCGAACATTTATTTTTATTTAAATACCTAAGTACTAGTATGTGATATATATATATATATATATATATATATATATATATATATATATATATATATATATATATATATATATATATATATATATATATATTTTGTTTGAGGTTGGCACGGCAGTCAATACTCGGTATGTCTTCCTGACTATTCTCCAGATTATTGGCGCCTATTTATTGACAGCTCAAAGCCAAGTTTCAAATGTATCCTTCTACACAATGGGAACATATATGGTTCAATATCAATTGGTCACTCAGCGAAAATGGAAGAAGAATATGACAACATAGCTTTGGTCTTGAAGAAGACAAAGTATAATGAACATACATGGGTGAATTGTGTGGACTTGAAAATGGTAAACTTTCTCCTTGGGCAGCAGAGTGGCTACACCAAATATCCTTGCTTCTTGTGCCTCTGGGATAGCAGAGACAAAACGCACCACTGGGTTAGAAAAGAGTGGCGTAACAGAGAAAACATGGAAGTTGGGATACAGAATGTCATTAACGACCCCTTAGTTCAACGAGAGAAAATCATCTTTCCTCCACGGCATATCACGCTGGGCATTATGAAGCAGTTTGTAAAGGCTTTTGATAAGAACAGATCATGTTTTGCATATATAGGGATAAAAATTATATGAAGACAGACACAGTTAAATCTATATCTGATATATTGTGTAAGAATTCCTTCAATCAACGGTAAGAGTAAGACAACATATGCGGTATAATCCACAAATGAAGTCTGAGCGTAGTCTGTGGTCGAGGATTTTTCTAGGTTTAATGATCAATGAAGGTATTAAGACGCCAATAATATGGCATGGCGGAAATATATATTGTGAGATGAGGTATTCTTGCAATATGTCTTTTAATTGACAGCATTTATTTCCCTTTAACCCGCTCGGATAATCAGAGCTAATCAGAAATATATTTCGGCTCTATACTTTTTCAACGGTTTTGGCTAGCCGGCTAGCTCCATTCTCTTCCTGAGTAACCTCTCTGGGTGTTCATTTTCCTCTTCCGTCTTGACGTAGTGCCTTTTGTGTATTGACGGGAGCCGTTGCATGCGAAATGTTGCAACTGCGCAGCTGTATTTTTTGGTCATGTCTTTGTTTTACTAAATGACATTCGTCTTCTTGGTTTGCTGGATGTTTTTTTTTATCTGGATTTTGTACACCATAATAATTTTTCTACAAGAACTGTCAATATTTATGTTGAAAACGCCTCCTTGAATAAACTCCAGGCACTGGTAATTAGATCGAGCTCTTTCTAAATGGTGCAAATTAGTTGGGTACGAAATTTGTCTCAGAGCTTTTTTTACACACCTTTTGAAAGCTGGACTAATAAGGTTGTTACGTGATTTGAAAATATTCCTTACTGCAGTAATCATTTTTGATAATGGAGGCCTTGAATGTTATCACTTATGTTCTCTCTCTAAATGAAATTATTGTACTATATAAATATTATACATAATATTAAGCGATACGTTCAAACGAGACTTGGGTTGATGTACAACTTAATCACATCACAGGACCATCCCCATACCAATCATTAAAACATCGTTTTAGAAAATAGTAGATATATTCGTATTTAAAGATATATTATAGTAGATATATTTGTTTTACTGTGTAATCAATATTGAATGGAGCCAATAAAAGTATTCGAAAGCCAAGATGTATATGGTATTTTATCCTTGCGAGTAGCCATATCCTTTAATCTTTCTCCCGAATTGACCGATAAATTCTCGTGGATTGACATCACTTAACAGAAAGCGAAGTTCTCAATTAGAGAAATGTATAGAAGTCTATAGAGTAAGCCTGGATATAATACAGTGATGATTGCAAGCCATCTACCATAAAACGCGGCCGATTTATATAGTTGATACACAAGGTGTCTGTATTTTCTTTAAATTATGTTAACGTATTTACTATTCTCCTTCTTCATTCGAGTTCCGTTATTGGTGTTGATCAACACAAGGATACGAATCACTGTTGCCTTACATTTCAGTGTTAGAGCCCGCCATGATCTACAGCATATATCATCACAACACTTGTAATAGCTTCAAGCACCAGTAGATATTCTCGGAGTAATGAAGCTGGATCTATACTGTTGTATCAATCGCATTATACTAGAAATAGTGGTCGCAAACTGTTCCCCGATTCCCTTGATTGTCAGCTTAACAGATTTAAGTATTTGCATGTAACGTTCACTTTTCGCTCAAGTGACCTGAATTGGAATCTGTGTGTTAAATTGTAGGTTTTTAGTTCTACGATACTATGAAAAGGTCACTAGGCGCGTCACTAACCTCTGTCATTCGTGATTAGGACTCAGATTTAGATTGCAACAGATTTCTTTGCCGCATTATCGATTTACCATAGACCCTTACGACACCAATGACAGTTATTGACGGGTATTAGTTGCAACCCAGTTGTGCTACTATTGTTATTTCTTTTCTGTTGTTATGTGACTCGTGGCTCACGCAGAAGACGATATTGACATATCAGTGAAGTATAAGACGTGCTAGGCAAAACAAATAATTTTGTTTTCTGGGGATCGGGAGGCGCCATTTTCTTTAGTGACTCGCGTCGTTTAGTTTTAATTAATCTTCGAGTTTAAGTGTTTCCCGTTTTAAACAGTTTTTGCGACTTTCCAAATTGAAATTATAAGAGAAAGACTATGTGTTTTTGTGGTTTGGATAACCAAGGCATACACAGCAGTGGTTGTACAACAGTATACACATATACAACAGTTTCGATTACTTTGGAGTGTTGGACTTGCCTTCTGCTGCTGTAAAATCTTTCACATAAACTTGGATGATGGAGGGACCCGCCTTGCCAGGACACGCTTTAAATCAGATAAGCCATAGTTTAGTATACTAAGAGCCACACATTTTTTATTTTATTTTATTCTTTATATTTGCGTAGTGATAGCCCTAAAATCTTTGGCATTGTTTTGTGTGACTATACACGTGCACGTTTGAGCATACACCAGGTTAAATATATGTTGTGATACTTGTGATATTCAATACGTAATATATAACTTTCAATACATTTATCAACGCTATGTAATTTTTAAAATAAATAGTAATTATTGTCCCCAGTACATCACCATTTTTTGAAAGTTATTACAAAAGTAGGAAAAATGGTCTTAGCGGCTTCATTTTAACGAGTAAATACACTGTAGAATTTTCAGAGTACGGGATGGGCAGCACTTGTCGTTCTAGTGCGGTTAGGTTTTTTTTTTATAACAAAACTCAATTTTTTTATATTAATTGAAAGATTATACGAATAATCTTTCTGTGTCTGCATAGAAGAACTACGAAATATAAACCTATTCACACAGGAACAAACTTTATTGCGTACAGCAACGTGAATACAGAAGTAATGTTATTTAGTCAGCGCAGCTGGCCTTTTATATGAAATTTTATTATTTATATGCAAGCATGCATTTGTTGCGTCGATATTTTTGTGCCGTCATTCTGACACGTAGGTATCATAACGCTTAGTTATGGTACCAGACATAAACAAAGATAATAGACAAAGTAATACAATGTTATAACTTGCGTCATATCAAAAGAAAAATTTTTGCCCGAAAAAAAAAGAGGGCGCGATTGTCGAGTCCGACACCTGCAATCTATCACTATTGCAAGTTTTATTAGCTTCGACAAACCTTTGTTGCCCACGTTAACGCTGTTGAAATATACTCAGGAGGGAACAGTATGTATTTCAAATTCACCCTGTATATATCTTAAGTTTGTTAACTACCTTATTTTTTAAGTTTAATCGGGTATCAGGTAGAAGCTAATTAACATATTCCAATTTGCAGCCGCATTTCAGTTATTATCGACTGAAAATTAATATCAAATTAATCCCTTGAATACTTTTTCAATACCTCTATGTAAACAAGCACGTAGTCTAGAGAGGTTTGCCTTCTGTCGAGCACATATTACAACATGTTTCATGAATTTTTATATTTCTCCTAGGGAAATACCTCGTCCGTTGCAGCAGGTTCTATTGTACCAATTTACATAAACAAATTGTTTAAAAATTTCGACTATGTTTTACATAAGGAAATGTAAAATATGCATGATAAATAACGGCGCATTCGCATTCCTAGAGGTTGGCCTGAACAAACCGCGGAGTGTGTTAAATGCGTTTTAAATTAAATTTCACTTCCCTCGGAAACAGCTTACATGCATCCAACAAACATTTTAAATACCTAACCCGATGGAACCTCTGACACTGAGTTATCGAAAACATATTTTAGTATTGAAAATACTACTGGGCGCGTATATATGCGACCCGCCTCAAGAAAAACGTATATGACCTCTAAAGATTTGTTGTAGAGGTCACGGAGTTTAATATATACGTTAAGTCAGAGAACGAGCAATGTCTAAAATGTATAAAAAAATTATTCTTATGTAAATCGACCTGGCAGATCCGATTTTGGAGTTCGTCAGGCTATCCGGAATTGCAAAAGTGGTTAAAATGACATTTTCTAAAAAATCTCATATTTTATGAAAAAAATTTAAATCTTACTTATCACCCTATACCTCCCTATAAGTGGTCATATGCCCATCCTATTTATGGACCTGCACTGCGACTCTGCGATGCAAAACGACTTCGACTACTGCAAAACGCATGCCTTCGCTTTTCTACAGGACTCTACAGGAAGTTTGATCGAGCACCAAGCGATACCTCATTGCTAGAACAAAAATTAAAACTACGTTTCCCATACATGCTGACGGATTCATGAGATATTATGGAATCCTATACACTCAGACATAACTCGAGACAAACACAGTTCTATTCTCTTTATCGGGTAAAATAATCAAAAAAAGTATTGTTTACAGTTTAGAAACTCGGGTGAAATACATATTAAAGAGAGATGAAGGAACGATTTTCTCAGAAACAGTTGATCCGGTG